>CANUEP010119702.1:0-33785 GCA_947857235.1 Jatropha podagrica | reverse complement strand
AACTAGGATTCACTAGTCATATAATCATAGGCATGATTCATGTGATTCATTGTCTAAAAAGTATTTAGTAGTTAACAAAGTTCTGCTAATGTATTTCACAGTTCAAGGTTAGGTTTAACAGTTACTGTTCTTGAACCTTAAGATTTTAACTATATGAAGGCTTCTTTGTTAATGCGAAAATTACACCACTAAGCAGCTACTCTTCTGTTGATTGCATTGTTTGGTACTGCTGCAATGGACTCACTGGGAATGCTTGGATAATAATTTTCGTGATCTATGGAGCAAGCAAATTGATTTCGTTTGTCCTAAACCCTCGTGACTTTATACTGCCTCCAGAGTTTGTGCTCATAGCAGGTAATGCAACCAAAACTGGTGCCTAATGTCTGGATTTTTATGCTAGGAAAATGAAACGAATTTATTGGTATCTGAAAAAAAAAATGATCCTTTGTAGGATGCAACAACAACTGTGCTACAGCTTGTTGCGGTTGTGACATTGAGATGCAGCCACCGTTACGTGTCCAGTGCTGCCGGAAAAGACCCTTGAATACTTGTAAAATTGCAAAGATTAAATACCTTACTTATTTTGACTGATTGAATATCTGGACTTGTTAAACTAATCCATCAAACACTTGAAAAATGTGAAAAACGGCGACCGTCAAGAGATCACACAAATTCAAAGACAAGCAATTTAAAGCAGAACAATGGCTACAGAAGGCCTGAATATTGGTATCAAACAGGCCATGAGAAATACTTGCATAATAAAATTTTATTTATTTTACTTGTAAAATACAAGCAAGCTCAAGTTTGAATCTCATTATTATGTCGCTTTATCTTAGCAGTTAACTACAAATTCTCAAAAACCCCTGTGCATTACATCTACAACTAAAAAGGCATAAACACACATCTGGGAACAAAATTATGATTTTGAAATGCTACACAGTATTATGTCCTTGACAGGCCAAGGAAAACAACAGCTGATGATATTTGTACCCTCAGATCAGCAATATCTACATCGTGGCCACCTTCAACTAAGCCCCACTTGTCAACCTGCAAATGAATTAAGAAGGGTTCTCCATCAGAAAATCAAATAAAAGACACAGGAGGGGAGAGGAGTGAAGTAAAAACAAGAACCTGCAGATCTTCTTCAAGTCTGATCAACTGAATGGCTTCTTCAATATCCAATTTGCCACGAAAGATTCCAATAGCAATTACTAAAGAATGGGCTGCTGCTGCAATTGCATCAATTGATGCCAATTCAAAATTGTCAGTTTGCTTTAGAAGATCTTCTATCGCCTTCACCAGACCCTCCTCCTGCTTGCCACCAAAAAAACTTGAGTGCACAACAGGCTTAAAGCCAAATTCTGATTTCACCCAATCAAGTAACGGATCAATTTTTTCCACTTGCCGTTCTGAAAAATTGACAAGGTGATTCAGATAACTATCATCATGAGATTAAATAAAGATCCATATATAGTAAGTAACCATGGACAAAACTATCATTTCCAAGTTGCAATTATAACAAGCATGTGTCAAGTGTGCTAAGAATTGGATAAGGTTTGTGCCATTTTGAAACTAAAGAATGTTCTCTTTATAGAAAGCAGAGATTAATGCCAAAGAGAACATCGGATAGGCAATACAAGAATAATGTGCGCATTTAAATTAATTTTAGAGAGTAGTTTCCAAAGAAGATTCAGAAATGGATCTCATAATACTGAAAATGACAAAAATTATCATCAATATTTTCAAATACATTCCACTATTATGCAAATGAATCAACCACAGGACTAGTGGTAGTATGACAGAAACGAAAGCTAAATTCACTTGATATAGTTTTAAATTTCATTAAACATATGTAAGTGGGACGCACATACCATAGACGCCACTTGTGAGATCATTATCCTCTGGAGCACGACAGAAAACTAAATCTTGATTAAATTTCTTCATCAAGTGTTCAATAATCTTTGCTCTTGTGAGTGGAACTCTCTCCAGTGCAGTACACGCAAGTTTCATAAGCGGCATCATAAAAGGCCTGATTCCATCTAGTTGCTAAAACAAGAAACATCTCATCACATTCTTTCAACCATAAGAAAGACAGTATACACAAGTAAAACTACATTAATGAGAGAAAAAAAAAACTGCAATTTTAGTTTTATACCGTTTATGTATTAGTCAAAAAATGAAATGAATTGCATACTCCCAAAAGCAAATATACTACACATCCTACGCTGCACATTCAATCAAAACACTAGCAAATCAAAAGAAAAATTTTGGGTTTTACCAAAAAAATTTAATTTCAGATGCTACAGAACACAAAAAAAGGGTAAAAAAAAAAAAGATTAAACACTTGGCTCCAAAATAAGGGGAGAAAAACTCAATACACCTACAGCCGAACTAAAAATTCAATTACAAATGAAAATAATTCTTTGTCCATGTGCTTGCAAATTCAGCTTCAAGCAAGAGAAGAAAACCCAATTCTTCTAGAAATCAAAAGACAATCAGAAAACATTTGATTCAGACCATCCAACCATTAAATAGAAATGACATGAGATAGGTTTATAAGCAAACCTGATACTCCCATTCAGCAGCTATGGCTTTAGCTAAAGCTAAAGTTGGCAACTTGAGAGGTCTTTTAGAAGGAGTCCTAAGTGTCCTGTAATCAAGCATCACAGTCCATCCATTTCCATCATCTGCTTCTCTCGTGCTCACTTGCTTGTAAAACCTCTTACCCACAATCGACCCTGTCATAAACGACATCGGCATTGTCACTGAAGAAGACGATGCCGTATCACGTTTAGCATTAGAATTCGGTTCCTTCACTAATATGCTGTCATTAGTTGCAGTGGCGTTTCCAGTGAAGGTGAAGGAGGAAGATGGGTCGTCAGACGGCGACTGTTGCGCGGTGGCGATGGAGGCGAAGTGGCGAGTGAGGGATGATGAGAGTTGAGTGAGGAGTTTGGGATTTTTCATTGAGTTTAGGGTTCTGTTTATTAGCGAAGTAGCCATTTGATAGGGTTTTGGAATGGGACCTTGGAGACCTTTAAACTGGAAATGAAAGTGTAATTTTGATCCCAGATTGTCGTTAGGGTTCAGCAGAGCTAGCAGGAGGAGGAGGACGCCACGAAGCGGGTCGGGTTGAAAGACAATTTGAGCTTTGAAGGCCCAAATTTCATACTTTTAGAAATTAAAAACATTCTTATTGAAATTTTGTATTTTTAATGAAATTCAAGTAAATTACTTTTTTTTTCTTATTATTCAAATATTTTTAATTTACGATGACAACTAAATTTTAATATAGTACTAAAATAATATAAAATAATATAAAAACGAATTTGACATTTTAAGCAAGGCGTAGCAATAAATATGAAATGCAAGTGCAAATATTATTTCCCATCCCTTGCAAAGTGTTAGTGCATTTACATTCGAGGACTCATGCCCAATCACATAAGTCGACAGGTGTCAAACAAAAATGAGAAACTCTAGACAGCATTTAATGCTCCAAAAGAAAAAGATAATCTGCATTCAGTTTCATCTTCATTCACTTTCTTAAATTCAAGAAACCATTCTCTCCAGCTCAAACATTTCTTGACGCCAACGCTCTCTTCTTTCTAAACATATATTTACAAACAATTCCATACTATAAAAAGCCTTACAGAGACTCTGTTTCTTTCAGCAAGAGAGAGAGATATTAAATATGGCTGCCTGGAATTCAAATCCTCTTCATATAACTTATCAAGTCTTTGGTTGGATAGCTTTTGTTTCTTGGTCTATTAGTTTCTATCCACAAGTCATCTTGAATTTCCGACGAAAAAGGTATTTCCCTTCCCTTCCCTTCCTCGCAAATTATCTTTAAGTTTTCGAAAACTTAATATAACTAAATCAAATTCTATCATGCAGTGTGGTGGGATTGAACTTGGATTTCGCAGTGCTAAATTTGACCAAACATTCATCCTACTTGGTATATAATGCTTCTATGTACTTCAGCTCTGCTGTCCAAAAGCAATACTTGAATAAGTATGGCCATAAACAGGTCAGTTACCACTCGGTTTATTGCCATAAAAGGACCCTTATCGTTCCATGTCAACGGCGCCATGACAGCCATTTTAATTTGCAGTTTTTATTTTCTTGAATTTCAGATGATACCTGTGGCACTCAACGACATTGCGTTTTCAATACATGCTGTTACGTTGACAGCAATTACACTGTTCCAAATTGCAATCTACGAAGTAATTTAGTGGATGTTTTACTCACTAATTGTTCTTTATAAGAGTATTATTATTCCCTGATTTGGTGATTAATATAATTATTAATAATAATTATTTTTAACAGCGTGGACATCAAAAAGTATCGAAGATTGCTATAGCAATTGTGAATATTGTATGGATAGCTGCAGCCATATGTTTTTTTGTAGCATTGCATCACCACTCTTGGCTTTGGCTCACTTCCATCTTTAGGTATTTTCATTATTTAATTATTTATTATATTTCAATTTAGATTTAAGATAGTAATATTTTTTTTTCATTTCAATTGTTTAAACTTTCATTTTATAAAATTGCGCTGAATTCAAATGTTCGATAATAGCTTTTTAAGTAGTTCTTGTCCAAACCGCTGAATGTTTTTTTATAATTTAACGTTTGAACTAATTTTACGGAACATACTCTCAATTAGAATATTAAAGACCATCAATAAATCTCGTTTTAATTTTATTATTTTAATTTCCATTACAGCACGGTTCAAATTTGTATGACAATCATCAAGTACATTCCCCAGGTCAGAATTATTTCAACCATATACATATACTATAAATGAACAGATTAAACGTAAAAATTGTAAGTATTCTTTGAAATTTACAGGCAATAATGAATTTTACGAGAAAAAGCACAGATGGGTTCAGTATTGGGAACATTTTGCTTGATTTTTCTGGAGGTTTGACTAATTATGCACAAATGGCCACACAATCTATAGACCAACGTAAGTTTATGATTTTCTTTATGTAATTTACGTCAATTACATATAATAATAATGTAAATGGTATCATTTTTCAGATTCATGGGTCAATTTCTATGGCAACATTGGGAAAACTTTGCTATCTTTGGTATGCAATATTAAGAAATAATATTTCATAATTCGTTCGTTTTTATAAATGTAAAAATTAAAATAATATAAATAGTTTTATTTTAAAATACTACAAGTTATATAAAAACTGTTGTCGAACAAAGCGTTGGGAAAATGAAAAATTGGTTTAGAACAATAGTTTTAAGTATTAATATATGAAATTAATTATGCAGGTTTCCATATTCTTTGACCTTCTCTTCATGATTCAACATTATATCCTTTATCCTGCCAGGAAGAAGAAGCATTCTTCCCCTAAAGACGATGCAGAGCTACGGTCAGAAAATGTGTGAATGAATGTTTAATTTGGTCAATGTTGTAAGAGAAACAGAATATATATATGTTTTAATCAGCAAAATACTTGTCACTGGATTCAAATTGAATATAAAATAAATAAAATATTTTGTAAAAATAAATCGCGGAATACATAAATTAGCCCTTGTAATTGTTTGGTCACTTCAACTTTTAAAATGATCTTTTGTCCTCTTAAATTAGTTTTTTTTAATTCATGCATGTCTGATTACGTAAAAAAATTGAGACGTAATATATACTCTCTAAATTACTCAGTTGGGCTGTTAAGATTGCATGATGTGGTAGTCACATTATCACCAAATGCATAAATTGTCTCACGTACTTATACAAAATGACCTATTGACACTCTAGATTTATTTTCTTTTTATTTATACACTACCAAGAAATGATGTTTTTCCACGTCAACGTGCGTGTGTTACACTCACGTAATCTGTCTTTAATCAAACGTGTATAAATTATGAAAAAATTAATTTAAGAGATCAAAAGGTCATTTAAAAAGTTGAAGCGGTAAAAAGATGTTTTTTACTAAATACAGAAATTCAGTCAAAACAAATGGATAATGTGTAGGCTATACAAACTTGACATTGCCCGCATTATTGCATGTATTTTCCGTATCTAAATTGTCTTGTCTTAGTCAATTAATTAAAATCGGGAGTTGATAAGGACAATTAAAAGGGAAAAATGGCACTGAATGAATGTGGCTGTGTACCCGTCCTCGTGCATGGTCTTCCGCAGTACCGTTTGGCCCTACATTCAAATTCTTATACAAGACAAAACGACACCAGCCGATGCGCAGTTAGGCCTACAAAAAAAGAGAAAAACCGATGCCTAGTTCATAGAATTATGCAATTTATAGATTTTTTTTTTTTACATAAATGCTCTACCAAAATTTACAGTAAATAAATTATCATTTTGCTATATTTGTATTAGTTTTCTTGACCATAAATATTGATATTTTTAAATATTTTTACAAAAATAAATGTAATAACTGATATATATATAAAATATTCAGATAATTTATTTAATCGACCATCTAAAACATTATTTTCTCACCCATTCAAAAATTTCTTAGAAAATATTGAGTTTTGATATTTAATTCCATGTGCTTCAAAGGACTTTGTGCACTTAAATTATTTATATTAATTTAAATTTAATTATTAAAATATTAACAACAATTAATTTCTTATGGTTTCGTGTGCAGATATTATATGATATTTTAAAAATAAAAAAAATTATTTTTATTATAATAAATAATCATTTTCAATACTTCAAATATCAAATATATTATATTTATTAACTTTCAAAGAAATAAAATAAAAAATATCATTTTTTATAGATTCTTGCAAAATGATTAATGTATTAATTTATACCTACATAAATCAAGTTTATAATTAATCTTGAATTTTATTTTCTAGAAATATTTTAATAGATTTTAAAATAATTTTTATAAATATCAATTATCATTGAATTCATTTTAAATAAATAATTTAAAATATAAGCATAAATAGAATAAAGATTAAAAATATGAAAAAAATCATTAAAGTTTGTCCCTTTTTGAAATAGATCGATAAATATTATCATTTTATTTTACAAAAGAAAGCATACATATTAATTTAATTATATCTTAATTAATTATTGAGAACTGAATATACTTTATAATTTTATCGGCATCACTGTATTTATCAGGCTCAAATTTATTAAATTTCATTAAAATAGTTTTGTATTATTTGGAAGGAATTCATTTTTTTTTATTAAAGTATGATGTGATTTTTTTTATAATTTTTTTTATATAAAATATATATTTATATAAATTCTGTAAAAATGAAAAAGAAAAAAAAAGAAAGAGAAAATATTAACAATATTTTCAATTATTTATAAAAAGAAAATAAAATATTAATTCATATAACGTTTAATTTTTAATATTTTATATAAAATTATTCAAATAATTAATAATTAAATATTATTAAATAATTAAGAGTTACCGAAATAATTAATTTTATCAAATAAACGTGATAATAGGTTAAACTGATGTTGAAAATGTATCATTGTTTATTTATTTAAATAATAAAAATAGAAAAATAATTTTTTGGCAAAAACAAAAGAGAGAGTCAGTAGACACTAGCTAATATAAAACCGGGCATAAGCAATATCATAAAATCAGAGGCAAGCGGTTGTAAAATGGCGTGAAAAAATTTAATGCCAAAACAAATCATATTATTTTAAGAATTATATTTATATTAATATATTTTTAAAAATTTAATGCCTCCAACTTATGTTGCCTTTAATTTCTTTTTTTTTTTTTTTTTTTTTTTTTTTTACATACAGAAAAAATCTTGTAGTGTTCACGTCAGCGCACCAACAAACTAAATCGAAGGGCCCACATCTTAACAGTAGAGATGCAAGTAGAGGAGTGGACCTCCGGTGATCTTTTAACGGAAAAACTATATAAAAAACCATTCTCCTTAGCAAGAAACTTTGTTTTGAGGGTAAAAAAGCTGTCTCCCTCTCTGGCCAATTTAGAAACAGAGCAACCGGGCCGGAGAGAGAGAAAAAAATGGCGTCTTGGAATTCGGTTCCGCTTGAAATCGCATACGAAACCTTAGGATGGATCGCTTTTTTTTCATGGTCTATCAGTTTCTACCCACAAGTCATCCTAAATTTCCGCCGGAAAAGGTTTCCTTTCCTTTCCGTGAGATTTTAATTCCATCGTTTATATCCCATTTCCATTTATCTAACCACAATTTTCTTTTTTCTTTGTTTGTAACAGCGTGGTGGGTTTGAACTTGGATTTCGTGGTCTTGAATTTGACCAAGCACTCTTCTTACTTGATTTACAACGCTTCTCTGTACTTCAGCTCTGCTATTCAGAAGCAGTACTTCGAAAAATATGGCTACGGCGAGGTTTGTGCTTTATATGTATCTGCTTTAGCTTCTATTTGTTTTTTTCAACTAAACGCACCATAAAAGTCCTTTATTTCTTTCTATTATGTAATCACTTGAATCAGAGATGTGTTGCTAATCAGATTGGTCGCTTCTCTTGGTTTTTGGTTATTGAAAACAATATTTTTTTTCAGTATTTGGACAAATTTTTAAAAGTTAGGTTATAAAATCCATTTGACTTAGAACTAATTGTACTTATTTGTTTCTTAATTATATATGTTTTTTTCCTTCTTATTGTAGATGATACCTGTAGCTGCAAATGATGTTGCTTTTTCAATACATGCTGTTATCTTGACTGCAATTACATTGTTTCAAATTGCAATCTATGAGGTGACGGTGTAGTCTTCTGCAATGGGTTAACATTTTCCTTTTTATCTTGTACACTGAAGCTTAATGCAATGACTTTTATATGTATCTATATATTTTGAACAGCGTGGAAATCAGAAGGTCTCTAAGATTGCTATAGCAATTGTCTGTGTTGTGTGGCTAACTGCTGCTGCTTGTTTTTTCGTAGCTTTGCCTAGCCACTCCTGGTTGTGGCTAATCTCCATCTTTAAGTAAGTTGCCCTTTCAATTCTCAAATTTTATGTGAGCTGAATATCTCATGAAAAGATCATAAGTATGAGGGGGTTTGTGATGGATATCAAATTTCTGTTTGGATATGATAACTTCAATTTCTGAAGTCCATTAATCAGAAAACAGTTTGAAGGTTACCACCATAGACAGTTGTTTTAGAAATCAGATCATATTTATAAAAAAACCCACTCTAGAGGAGTATTTCTGTATCATTATTCTAGAAAGGAAAACTTCTGAGTTCTTGCTAATGCTTCAAGATGTATCTTAAAATTGAAATAGGTACCTCTTTTCTTTCTGTGCTTTAAATTGAAACTCCTTGGCTAATGGCTATGCCTGAGGTTAAAGACATAGAGTTTCTGAACATTTTCTTCTTAATAGGAAAATGTACTGTCTCAATGTGGCCACTTGGCAGTTATATTGGTATTGGAACGAATAAATTAACTACAAATATGCTAATCGGTTGATGTCACTTTGTGGAATTCTGGTGTATATATTGATGGAAAGTGGAGTACATATTTTTCTTTACTACCTCTTTTTAGTTTATTTCTTTATTAGTATGTCACTGTTTTTTATTCTGTTATCTTTTCTGTTGCAGCTCGATTCAAGTTTTTATGACAGTCATCAAGTACATTCCCCAGGTCAGAACTGTTTCCTTTTAGTTTTACATTTCCTTCGGAAAACATTTGACCCTAGACTAAAGGCCACCTAAGTGGTGGTTAGTATAGCCTAATTGACCCATTTGCAATGGGTGGGGTGCAAATCTCTGTATGCTCACTAGTCTGCCATCCACCTTTAACATTGCAAGTGGTGCTAGCATAAATTGTACTGTCCATTTAAATCAGATGAAGATAAGATCATGTTATATTGTTGTTTTGATTTTTCATCTGGGCATCATATGATTGCTCACAAATGGATGGTTTTAGTTAGCTTAATTTTTAGAAAACGTTAATTGATTTTGATTTGACTCTGGATTATTCAAATGGACTTACTTACCAATCCTATTGTAATGCTAGGTACCAGTATAATGTACTGCTATCTTCAATATCTTACTTGTTCCTTACTGTAATTGTTTTTAATATTTAAGTGGCACTATAGTCAATCATGCTAGCATAGCCAGGGGATCCTGGTTTTGCATTACGTTTTTGTACATATAGTCATCATCATGCTTTATCTTCCTCAAAAGAGTTTTTTCTGTTGGCCTATTTGTTAAAGTGATCTTTTGATAATAATACATTTACTAGCACTGAAGGGCATATACTGTTCTAGTAATCAGATAATATATTAGTGTTACCTCAACTTATTTTGTCAAATAATAACAAAATATTCTAACAAATTTGGTTGCTGACATGATTTGGCACCTCGAATGTTGTTTGCTATTGCTCTGAGATACAGGCAATTATGAACTTCATGAGAAAGAGCACAGAGGGTTTCAGCATTGGAAACATTTTGCTTGATTTTCTTGGAGGGGTGACAAATTATGCTCAAATGGCTGTGCAGTCTATAGACCAAAGTACATAATCTCTTCCTGAACTAAATCTTCTTTACATCCAAAATGAGGCTTTGCGGATAACGTAGACTAATCTCAATTGTGTTTTCCAGATTCTTGGGTAAACTTCTACGGCAACATAGGGAAGATATTGCTATCATTGGTACGCAATGTTCATTTTGCTCTATATTTAGGTCAATAAGATGTGATTGTTGGTATTTTTTCTCTGTAAATGGTTTTGACATGATACATTTTGCAGGTATCCATTTTCTTTGACCTACTTTTCATATGTCAACATTATATCTTATATCCTGGCAAGAAAGCAAATCCTATTCCCAAGCTCGATAAAGAGGCCGTGGAGCCACTTATAAAGTCATCAGATGATTCATCAGAAAATGTGTAATTCTTGGCTTGGCTCATAGTGTTAACAAGGAAACTTATAGAACTGTTCAAAGACAGTCAGTATGGTGCTTCTTCTTGTATTTGCCTGTTACTGTTGTACAAGAACGAGGCTGTCCAAAGGCATTATATTGTAAATAGTGGTTGTGACTTGTGACAGTTATTCCTTCCCAAAGTAGTTTACAGTGTTTGATATGATCAGTGAGGACATGAAGCCTGAAATTTTATTTAAGTGTACAAGTCAACATTTTTACAGCCAGCCTTAGTACTGTATCGATGCAATAGTAGCACTACCTGTAATTGGTTTGGTGTACAAGTGGATTCATACACCAGACACAAGTTTTTCTCCTAAAGATGATGGGTATGGTCGATACTGAGAGGTCCAGGAAACGGCGGCTTCTGTGGTCGGCATGTGGGTCAAAATCACACGGTGCCTGCCTTGGTGGTTAAGTAGTCGGGAGCCAAAGCGGAACTGTTCCTAAATTTTGGCATTATATTAGGAAAAAAAAAAAGAAAAAATATTACTAATTTAACCATATTAATTTTTTTTTATGTGCAAGTTAAATTGATTTAATTTCACAAAAAATTAAGAAAAACTAATTAATATAGTTAAATTATATTTTTATTTAGTTTTTCTCGAAAATATCCCTTTATTTCATATTAAAAAATGCATATCAATTGCGAATATGACCATGCATTAAACAGGGGAATATTAAGAAATTAAATAATAAATAATTTTTTAAAAAAAGAAAATATAATTATATTTTGAAATAAAGGAAATAGAAAAGTGAACATACATATATATATATATATATATATATATATATATATATATATACGTATTTCAAGATTCTTGTTAAGGTGAGTTGTCATCCGAATTAGCTTGGTCTCCACGTACTATGACCAATCAAAACAACTTGCTTCCCAAGTTTTCAAACTCTCTCCCCGACAGAACTCCATAAATAGAGACCAAAAGTATCCATCAACCTCATCAACCATTTTTACTTCGTTTCTTTCCTTTAGCCCTCAAAACCGCCATTAAACATGAAGAGAGAAGGTCGCCAACATGGGATGGTAAGGACTTACAGAATCTTACCATCTCCATGGAATCCTAAACCAGAATCAAGATTCATCAACACCTTCAACTCACCGCCCACTGCCGGATTTTTCACTAAAGTCCAGTCCCGCCCCACCAACCACTCTAAATTCACCGGCAAGTGCGGAAAGCCGCGCTGCAATGACTGCCATATGAATCCTTGTTGCAAATCGAAAGATAAAACCGAAGGTAATCATAAGCTAAAATCACTTGACTTTGCTTCTAATTACAGATTAATCACTTGGCGGGTCGTCGATGGAAAACCCGGATTGAATTTTTCTGGGTTTTCTGCTTCTGAGATTTTGGATCGTTTAGCTATTAATGATAATGATGATTATGGTGATGATGATGATGATGATGATGGTGTCGGTGACGAAATTGATGGAGATTATGATAATTATTTGGAGAATTCGAATGAAATTCAAGAAAATGCCCGTGTTGATAATAATAATAATAAGGATGATGATAATGGATTAGTTGTAGAAGGTGATTATGATGATAATATGAGCTTTTGCGATGTCGGTTCCGTGTTAGACCAAGTTGAACGAGACGATGAAGGTTGGTGTTTAGTGCAAGAGAAATGTGATTAATTTGTTAATGTTTTAATTAATTAACACTAATCCATTGTCAAATGATTCCCTTTTTTTTTTTTTTTTAAATTGTTGTATTTTCATATATGCTTTTTTAATGATTTCTCACAATTTACATTACATGTACCTACCTTAATTAATTAATAAAGATAGATAATGTATGTGTATGTAATTTACTTTTTCTATGTGATTATAAAAAATAGGAAAAATAAAATTTTAGGGATTAAATAGTAATTACTCCATAAGGAGAATAAGATAATTTTACTGATAAATTAATTTTAATTGTTACAAGGTCTTCCTTTATACGTTTCATTACAGTTTTTTTTTTTCAATGTTTTGGTAAAGTTAGATTGGATCTATTTAATATTCTGAAAAAATATTTTTTAATCATTCGGGGGCGAAAAGATATATAAATAAAATAGAAATAAGAAAATAAAATGATTTAAAAAAACAAGATATTAAAATGAAATTCTACATATTTAATTGATATAATAGACGCGATACGATAACGCTAGGGTCAAGTTCAATTAACCAATAAGAAATAGCCAATCCAAGTCAACAAAAAGAGCACGTGAAATACACGTGAATCATAGCCGTCGGAAACGCCAAATCGTTTTATTCCATGCAAAGAAACTTTCCATTTTTCATTGAATCCCCTTTCCTGTAACCGAACAGCTAACTATGAAACCCTACAATTCTTCCGATTCCTTTCGTTTTAGGCTCGCTTCTAAATTTACCCGCCATTTCCACCAGCATCGCAAAATAATATCTTCTCCGTCAAATCCTCGCCGGAGCATCCTAATTTTCGCACCGCTGCAGCACCGAGCTTCTCCTCTCTCTCGACCGATCCTGCGATGCATCTAAGTGATAGCGGAAAAATATTTTGTCCTGTAAGTGTTGATTTTTGGAACTGCTGCTTTCTTTTTGTATTGACTGAATTGGGTAATTTAATAGTGAATCATTCGTATTGATTTCGTAATAATTTTCGAGCTTTCTTTGTGAGCTCAGTTTCTTTTGTAATTAATTTATAATGTAATGATCTTACTATTGCTGTACTCAAGATTATCACTATATTTACATTTACTTGTTTTATTTTTTTTCAACATTTTGAATGATTTCAAGGTTTTGATTTATAGTTATTAACGGTTTTGTTTTTTGTTACTGATATATATATATTTTTCTTTTTTATTTTAAGATAATTATAATAAAGATCAATGGATAGTCATGAACCTGATACAGGAAGTTATATACAGAAAGAGGTTTCAGAAAATAATCTCCAAGCCTCACCTGTAGTGGAAATAGCTGTGGATAAAGAGCATGAAGGCACACAAGTTTCGCTTTTTTCTGTTCACAAGAATCTGGTGGTTGTTGAGAGTAAGCACGATTGTCAAAGTCATGGAGATGGTTCTCCTAATGACAAAAGTAGTGAGGACTGCGAAAGTCCAAAATCCTCTAACAAGTGTGAGACATCCATTGAGGATGAGCCTGAATCTCGGAGCCCTAATGTTCCCTTTATTGAGGAATCACAGAATGGTGCTGCTATAAAGGATGAGGAAGAAGTGTATTTGGTGCCCAAAGTTGGTATGGAGTTTGAGACAGAGGATCATGCATATAAGTGTTATAGTAGATATGCTGTTCTGGAAGGTTTTAGCATTAGGAAAGATTTTGTAAATAAAAGTAGGATAAATGGTGATGTAGTCTCCAGAAGATACACTTGTTATAGGCAAGGTTATCGACCAACTAAACATGTTACAAATGTGAGGAAAACCCGGCATGAAACTAGAACTGGTTGCTTGGCACATATGACCATTGCTCGCCAACCCAATGGAAAGTTTCGTGTTACTCGTTTTGAAACACAGCACAATCATGAGTTTGTGACTGCTTCTACAGCTCACATGTTACCATCGCAGAAGAGGTTGACTTTTGCCGAAGCAGTTGAAGCTGACTTGGCTAAAAGTTCTGAGATGGATGGGGTACCAAAACTTGGAATGGGTTTTGACTCGGAAGATCACGCATATGAATTTTACAATGCCTATGCCGGGCGAGTAGGTTTTAGTGTTCGAAAAGATTATGTGAATAGGAGTAAGATAGATGGTGCTGTGGCATCTAGGAGGTTTACTTGTTTTAGAGAAGGTTTTCGGCAGAAAGACAAACGAGATTTGAATGTGAAGAGACGTCGGAAGGAAACAAGAATTGGATGTATGGCTCAACTGGTCATTTCTCGTCAGTCAGATGGTAAATATCGTGTCACGCATTTTGAAGAAAAGCACAATCACGAACTTGTTGCTGCGTGCCGGGTTCGCACGTTACGCTCACAAAAAAGACTAGCTACAGCTCAAGTTGAAGGGAATGAAGTAGATGGTTCTACAATGCAGACAAAGTTAGTCTCTGAGTTATTAAGCAACAAAATAGGAGACCAGGATGTCCATAGATATCAATGTAGTGATTACAATAATAAACTACCTTTTAGACAAATGAGAGATATGAAAGAGGGAGAAGCAGAAAGGTTGCAGCAATATTTTCAAAGTAAGCAACTGAAAAATCCTTCATTCTTCTATTCCGTGCAACTTGATGCTGAAGATCGGATAACTAACATGTTTTGGGCTGATGCAAAAATGTTGGTGGACTATAGTGATTTTGGGGATGTGGTTTGCTTGGATACAACCTATAGACTGTACAAAGATTGTCGGCCATTTATGGCATTTGTTGGGGTGAATCATCATAAGCAAATGGTGGTCTTTGCTGCTGCCTTCTTATATGATGAAACCATTGAATCTTACAAGTGGCTCTTTCAAACTTTCATAGATGCAATGTCTGGAAAGAAACCCAAGACAATCCTCACAGATCAAGATGCTGTAATTGCTGAAGCTATTTATTCGATGTTACCTGAGATTCATCATCGAATATGTGTATGGCATATGTACCAACATGCACTTAAACAGCTTAACCACTTGTTTGTGGGCTCAGGTTCGTTTATAAATGATTTAAGGAGTTGTTTTTTTGAGCATGAGGAGGATGAGCCTTTCATCAATGCATGGAATCAAATGTTGGATGCGTATGGTCTGCGGGAAAATGAATTGTTGCATCATATGTTTAAAGAAAGAGAGAAATGGGCCATACCATATTCAAGGCAAATTTTTTGTGCGGACATTAGAAGCGCGCAACTTCATGCAGATCTTACTGCTAACTTGAAAAAATCTCTGAAGTTTGATTTTGATGTGCTTTCGTTTACCAAGCATCTTGGAAAAATGTTGAATGACTGGCATTACAAAGAGTTAGAGGCTAATTATGATATGAGTCAGCAATTGCCAAGACTAATGGGGGATGTGATTCTCTTGAAGCAAGCAAGAGATATATACACGCCGAAGATATTTGAATTGTTCCAGCAAGAATATGAGACCTCTTTGAATATTCTCATTAACCATTGGACTGAGAGTGGATCAAAGTTTGAGTATAAAGTAAGCATATATGGGCAAGAAAAAGAATACACAGTAGGTTTCAATTCGTTGGAGGAGACGGTTGCCTGTAACTGTATGAAATTTGAGTTAATGGGAGTTTTGTGCAGTCATGCGCTGAAAGTTCTCGACTTTAGGAATATCAAGTTGCTCCCAAGTCAATATATCCTGAAGAGGTGGACCAGAGATGCAAGGGTTTGATAGTTTTACCAACATTTCAAATAACCGCAGTTAATCAGACAGTTCCAATTATTTACTGCTTATGGCTACTGTTCCAGTAATGGTACTGTAAATAGATAGCGGCCTTTTGATAAATATAGTATTAACTAACACTGTATCCCATCTTGAATAACAATTAATGCATGAGAGAGAATAAAAAATTCTGAACTGTTTTAGTCTTATTGCCCTGGCCTTTTCAATTCCCTTTGTTTTAATACAGAACTTCCTTATACTCGATCAATATCATGCATCTAATGCTAACTTCCAGAGTTGAATATTTTGAGTTCTTATCTACCATATCAACGAAGTTCAAGAAATGCTGGCTTTAGATTCACAGTGGGATTATCTTTCTACAAATACAAATTCTTAGGTTCTGCGTGGCCTAAAATCTTATCCAATTAACATCTGGGTTACAATTATCTTTACAATTTCCTACATTTTAAATAAATGATTAAAAGAAGAGTTGCTCTGCAAAGATGAAGGAATTTGCTATGGTTCACAGTGAATGATACACCAATCACTTTTCCATGATCTAAAACCTACTACTATTTTTTCTCTAAATCTAAACTTTCTTCAGAACTTTACGTTGCTCATACTGAATATTTGGAGAAGTATTCTCACGAGCGATTGAGCTGAGCCGTGAAGTTAAAGAACGCAAACTGCCACCGTTCTTTCCCATTCCACGCTTAGGGCCACCATTCTTGAATGAAGAACTCTGAGATGGTTGAGAGGTTCTCTGTATGATGCTAGGAGAGGGTGTCCTTGCAAGGTTAGGTGACTGAGAATGTGTCAATGGAACCTGTAAGCAGACATAGAGGAAACTCTGAATGTTGATGGAAATTCTTTCCTACTATTAACTGACTGAGCAAAATAACAAGCTACTTGCAGCCAGTGATTCCTATTTATATAGAAGTACACAGCCATCTGCAAAAAATACCTTTTCAATTGGATTTTTTTTTGCTCTCTCTCTATAAAAATCTGGCAGCGGCCTGGCCTTAAAGCAAAGGCTTTGACGCAGTTTTTTAATTTCTGTTTCTGCCTTTTCCTGCTCAAAAATAATCCAGATCAATAAAAATTGCTTACAGTTAATGACTTTTGGCTCAATTTTACTAGAATTGTCTCTAGAACTAGCAAGCTAGAACCTCAGTTGAAACCTAATTGAGCAAAAGAGAAGGAACTCCTTACATAATGCTCATGAAGTTTGCTTCACAATGCTATATTTACCTTCAGTGTTGCTTGCAACTGAACCTTTTGTGCCTGGTTAGCGTTGAATTTCTCCTCAAGCTTCTGTAAGCAGAGGAAAAAAAGCGGAATATGAGGAAAAAGATATCATATAATAGTAGCTAGGAAAATGCAGAAATGCTACTTTTTTTTTTTTGGGAGCAAGAAGATGCATATAGTTCTGCTGCTTGCCTCCTTTCTTCTTGCAGCTCGTTCTTCAGTCCTGAAGCTGAAAGGCGTAGTGGACAAATTTGGGGACTGAGATTTATTTTTGCGGGCGCTCATAAACTTTGAGCAACTGGCATACAAAAAGAAAAACTATTAAAATTAACTCAAAACTCCTTCTAAGAAATTCCCACATGCATCTTGGAGTGATCTATATGTTTTGCAGTATATCTAAGTCTGAAATTAGCTAATTAGACAACTTTCAGCCAATAATTATATATGCTTTATAGATGTCAAGCACATTACTCTGTTGGCAGGAAATGCCATCTTGAGCGAACTGTTTTGCTTCCAGATGCCAAGGGGTGAAGAGGTGTCCTTGCCCTGAAATTTTTAAATATCATAGAACATAAAGACCTCAGAAAATTGGAATTTCTTGCTTTCTTTGTCAAATTTGATAACATTCATACCTTCTATCTTCTGACTGAGGAGTGGCTAGGGTATGTTTAGGTTCTCTCAGCACAGGTACCTGTAATTCAAAAATGAACCTCATTTTAGCTTGCTACATAGGGATTTTCCTGGTTTAACTAAAAATTGCAATTAAGAAGCAACAAAAACGGGAAAAATAGGCACCGTTGTTGGAGTTTTTAGAGGAGTTGTGCAATCCTTTGATGCCTTATAACCAACTCTAGTATTATCAATTTTTCGGATAACCGATGAAGTTATTTTATTTATTCCTCTAATAGGAGTGAAATTCATTGACTTGTGAGTTGATTTCGGAGTTGATTTCTTCTTATCCAAGGCGTCCATTGTACACTTTTTGCTGATCGGAGTAGAATTGTTTTCCTTTTTTGCACGAACTGAAGCTACATGTTTAGCTGGTGTACATGGCATCCTAGATGCCTTAACAGAAATCTGTAGTTTCTTCTTGCCCATTAATGTCAAATCATCCCTAGTAGAAATGAAATCCTGCAAATCAGGAAAAAAAAAAAGAAGGTAAATTAATGCTTGTAAATTGAAATAAAGAAACATAAGTTCTTTGCTATGATATTATTACCTTTAATAGAGGTTTCTCCATTAATTTTGATCCGCTAATCTCCCTTTCTTTAAGATCTTCCATACTATCAGCAATACCAAACTGGCTTAAAGTTTCAAAGTTTACAGTGTCTTTCCCAACAGCTGGGTTTCCTGTCAAAGTATCAACTTCTTCTGCCTTTCTGCTTTCACATATAGGCATTTCAACGAGCAAGTTGTGCACATTCTCATTCGGAACAACACTTGCCTCGGCATTTATAGTCTCCTTGACGTCTACTTGTTTATAATCAAGACCTAATTGGGAGTTTGTATTCACCTCCCCTGAATCTTGATCTTGACCTTCAGTTTCATTTTTTGCGGCCGCAGCATTTGCTTGTTCAAGCAAAGCTGCAGCCTTTCTTGCGGCAAGATTCTTATAATGTGCTTCAAAGAATGCTTTCTTTTGTGCAACAGAGCCAGGGCGCGAGAATCTTTCAGCTTCTTCAACGTATCTGTTATTAGAAAAGCTTGACCATTTTTCCCAAGCTAAGGATTCTGACGTAAACCTTCCAAAAGAGACGGACTGCCCAAGAGCAAGAAGAGGATTTCCCTGCTAAATTACAAGAAACAAACGATTTCTCTTAGTTGCAATTAGTGACAAAAATTTGAAGTTAGTTATGTTAAATTCCATCAAATTAAATTCACTGGAGTAACACGAAAGGATAAGATTACATACGAAAACGTGAAGACATAGAAATTTCAAATAAATTTTATACATAAAAAATGTATAAAGCTCAACTCCAAACTAGTTGGAGATTGGGTTATTTTTTCTGTTTGAGACGAAAATTTGTGTGAAGTGTGAATCAGAAAAGGCAGAAAACAAAGAACCCATTATGTATTTGAGAGAATTATTAGAACCCAAAAATTGAAATTTGTTAGAAAGACAAAGATAAAGTGCAAAATGCAGACTTTGAAGAACAAACCTCATTGGACTCATTAGGAAGGCCAGCAACATAAGAGAAGGGCTGTTGTTGCATGAGACAAGTTGGTTCCCCCATGACCTGTAGGCTTTTGGCACCTCAAAATCTTCCAAAGTTTGAGCTCTTTGGCCTTGTTCTATGCTAATGATAGCATTTCTATTGTGTACCGTTCGAATTTGAATTTCAAATGGAAATTTTTTGGGTACATGCCGTGGAAAAGCAGGCAAATTTAAATGAGAAAAAGAAACCTGGAGGTTGGAGCAATCTTTTTTGTCTGAACGTGGGGTCTCTAACCCATCATATTATCATATAAAGAGCTTTTCTTTTTCAACTTCCTTTTGGGCCCACATTGTGAATTCCTTCAACGTCCATACTGTTAGTTAATTTGAATTTCAGAGAATCCCATTGAGTTTAGAATTTTAACCCACTTTGGCACACTAATTAGCCATTGATATCATTTTATAAGAAAAAAAAAAGAATTAATATCTTGGAATCTATCACAAAGCACAATGGTCCATTTTTAATTAAATTGATAAAAAAAAAATAAAGTTTAGTACAATATGGTTTGTATAAAATTAGGTATTGGTACAATTTTATTGAAACAAAGTTGAATTCTAGGCTTAGTGTGCACACATAAAGATGGAATAGGAAGCAATTTGCAAAGTAGAAATTGCAATTATTTGTCCTAAATGACACCGGACTTCAAATTTAATATTAGTGGGATTGAATAAAAATTTGAATTTGTCCAAACACTATGTTTAAAAGTACATTTTTCTTATCTTATATTGAAAAGATCCAATCAAAATATCAAATACTCGCTAAAATTAAATACAACATAAAATCAAAATTATACTTTGGTGTAAATCATAGGTATCTGAACTCTATTATAAAGAACTAATAAATCCGGTTCGGACTAAAATTATGCTATATTTAGTGTAATGAAATTCACGCAATAATAATCACTTATATATAGCCTGCGCAAGTCGTTTCCAACAGATCAAACAATGCAATGAGATTGTAGCTCGCTCGTGTCGTTTAAAGGACATGTAAAACGTCGTCGTTTTAGTCTGATAAACCCTAATACGAAAATTGGAACGCCAAAAACCCTACAACAGAAGATCCAGCTATCACAGAAACGATAACAAAGAGGAAGAAGAAGAAATAAACTCATGGATACAAAAAAGACAATGAAAGGGGAACGAGAAGAAGAAAAAGAATTGAATAAAAATTCAGAAATATTCGCATCCTGCTCTTTCTCCAGTCTAGGCCTTCACCCAACCCTGTGCTACGAGCTTCAAGGTCTCTCTCTCTCTCTCTGTGCAGGTTTTTTTTTTTGAATTCTTAACTTTTTGGGCAACTAATTATATATGTAAAACAGAAAGATTGGGTTTTGAGACTCCAACACTGGTTCAGGCTCAAGCTATTCCTGTTGTTCTCTCTGGTCGCCATGTGTATCCTTTTTTTTCTCTATATTATAGCATAAACATAGTAAGTTTAACGAATTAACTTCTCAATTTTCAGCTTCTGGATTTGTTTCCTTTGTTTGTTCTTTAATGTAAAATTCATAGACTTGTTAATGCGGCTACTGGTACTGGCAAAACTGTGGCCTATTTAGCCCCAATTATTCATCACTTGCAGAGTTACAGTCCGAAAATCGAGCGTAACCAAGGAACTTTTGGTATGAGCGTGTCTTTTCTTTTGCAACAATGGCTGATCAAGTCTTGCTCAGCTAAAAATTGCACAAATAAGTTTTGACTCTATTCCTATTTTGGTTCTGTCTACTTTCTGTATTACTAGTTTATAAGTTATTGCTTATCTCAATTTAATTTAGTCAGTATCCTGGTGGTAGCGTTGGTCCTTGTGCCTACGCGTGAGTTGTGCTTACAGGTTTATGAGATTCTGCAGAAGTTGTTGCACCGTTTTCATTGGATTGTTCCGGGGTATGTAATGGGAGGAGAAAAAAGGACTAAGGAGAAAGCTAGGCTGCGCAAAGGTAGAAACTTTTGTTACTTTATTACCTTGGCTTTGAGATCCATTTCTTACAAGATTGTCATTTCTTGAAACTTTGTCATTTATTTTGCATTTTGCAACGACTAGCACTGAAAGTGGCTCTTAGGTTATTGCAGTATTGTACGCCAAAAATTGCCTTTTAGTGGGAAAACAAAGAGCTCAAATACCCAAGCTATATGCCTATTGTTCTCCTAAAATTAGAAGACTTCACCTTTTCCATGAAAACTATGATATAGGTTATTTATGTTTGACAAACTGTATTATAGATGTTTTGATTTGATTTTCCTTTCTGTTATCAAAAAAAGAAAAATAAATAAATAAATAACCAATGCTTGAAAGTTGATGAAGGCTCATTAATTGAAATTGATTGAATCAGCAGATGTTTATTATACTTCTGCATTTGCTCCTTCTTTTGATTGAATTGGACATGGACTTCTGACTATAAAACATTTAACTTAGTCAGGCCATTTACTTTAATTTAAAGGTCTGCAAGTGAATCATTCCTTAATGCATGTGCAATATAGGTAGCTTTTCTATGTTGAAAAGAGTAATAAATATTGCATTTTGGCTTATTTCAGGTATTTCAATTCTTATTGCAACTCCAGGGCGCCTTTTGGATCACTTGAAAAATACTTCATCATTTGTGCACTCAAATTTGCGATGGATAATATTTGATGAAGCAGATAGGTATGGTTTACATATATGGTTGAGTTACTATCTTTTGCAAAAGATGTGCACTACTGTGCTATGGGTAACTTTGGGTGAACATTATTACAGAATCTTGGAATTAGGGTTTGGCAAGGAAATAGAGCAGATACTGGATTTGCTGGGCTCTAGGCTAACTGAACCTGTTGTCAAGGGAAATAAAGCCTCCAGCATCTCTAACTCTCAGAGGCAAAATCTGCTGTTATCAGCTACATTGAATGAAAAAGTAAACAATCTTGCTAAAATAAGTTTAGAAAATCCAGTTATGATTGGTCTTGATGACAATAAGATGCAACTGGATCAGTTAATTGAACATACTGAATCTATAGAATCTGATATGGATGATGAACTAGAATGTCCCAGCAAAGTTATAAACCCTTCAACTGGAGATTATAAACTTCCATCTCAGTTGGTTCAGAAATATGTGAAAGGTACGTGAGAATAAAATGTTTGAACCTTTGTTGCTGTATCTGATATGAGAAACCTGACTGAAATTCTGCGCAGTTCCCTGTGGTTCCCGACTTGCAGTACTTATTTCCATTCTAAAACATCTGTTCGAGAAACAAACTTCCCAAAAAGTAAGGTTACATTTCAAGTTTGTACTTTTTCACTGGTATAATTATTGGTTTTTATTTTACTCTTCGAATTTCTGTTTGCAGCTTTTAGTTAGCATTTTATATATTGGTATATCTTTGTGTTGCAGCCTTTGTAACTGTCATTTTTTCCATTTGAAGGAGTATTTCCCTATGAGTTAGTGAGTCTTAATATAGTTGAGCCAAATTTATAATCTATAACGAAGACATTCAGTTACGATGACTAGCAATAAAGGAGTATCGTTTCAAGTTTATTTATCACTTCATTATTATAAGCCTTGCCTCTATTACAGCTGTTTTGCAGGAGGCCAATTATCTTAGAAGTTAGAAACTAATATCATCAATTTATCACAAGTATCAGCTATAATTTTTTCAAGCCTTGACTTTTATGCACTTCCTAGATTATTACCCAATCTTTACACCATGAAAAGTTGTATATTCCTGATCTTGTTGCTTTTTGCTCCTTTCTGTGAATAGCCAGTGCTGGAATTACGGGCATGTTTTTCTCCTCTCTTGGACTGTTCATATATGATCTACTTATAAGTTTTTGGTTCACTTGGGTTATCAAATTCATTCACATACTCAATTTACAGATTGTGGTGTTCTTTTCAACATGTGATGGAGTGGATTTCCACTATTCTTTGTTAAGTGATTTCCGCTTTTCGCCCAATTCGCAATTGGAAGCTCAGGTTTCAGAGATGTTTTTTAGATGCAAAATTTTTCGGTTGCATGGAAGTATGAAGCAGGAAGATCGACGAAGCACATTCCTAGCCTTCAAAACTGAGAAATTGGCTCTTCTTCTGTCCACAGATGTAGCAGCTAGGGGCTTGGATTTTCCAAAAGTTCGATGCATTATACAGTATGATTCTCCAGGAGAGGCTACTGAATATGTGCACAGGTTTTGGTGACTCCTTTCTGCTGTAGTTTGTCTGCATCTTTCTATTTCTTATCAGCTGTTTATGTGTGCTCAGACATGCATGTAGGCATTCTGGTTAAGATTGGATAGACAGTTCAGCATGATCTGACCTATGATCATGATGCAGGGTCGGTAGGACTGCTCGGTTGGGTGAAATGGGGGATTCCTTGCTATTCCTACAACCAGTTGAAGTGGATTATCTACAAGACCTGGGGAAACATGGTGTGTCATTGACAGAGTATCCCATCCTCAAAGTGTTGGATAGTCTTCTGTTGCATGGACAGACTCATCGTGCCAAGAAGTTTGTTTCTTTGGAGTTGCATCCCTGGGTGTTATCGGTGCAGAAGGCACTTGAATCATTTATCTCAGTTGAGGTATGGACTTCCCAAGATAATTTCAAAGTATTTTTTTCTAATATTTCTTTCCTTCATCTTATTGCAGAGATTCTGATTTTGATTGTGCCTAACTTTTTCTTTCTAGTTGTGTACTGAAGTTTTCAATCCTTATAATTTGTGCATTGACATCTATTTTTGTTGACGGTTTGTACTCCTTCCAAAAAAATTGACATCCCTAATGTTAGTTAACATTTGGAAGCTCATTAAACTGCTAATCTCAACCTTTGTGAGGTTCAGGTTATATTTGAGTCTGATTTGCTCCTTTCATGCTATTATCTCATATATCAAAATCCAACTATTAATCGAGCAAATGATTGTAAAAGTTTTCAAAATTTTTTACCCAAAATTATTTTCTTTCTCAAAATCATTTGTTCCTCATTTTATGTTATGCTCATTTCTTGCTGTTATTAAACAGAGCAGAAATGGTAATAAAGAATTGATAAAATTGGCCCCAACTACTTTGGGACTAAGGCTTAGTATTAGTAGTTGTTGTTGTTGTTGTTTGCTCCTTTCATGCTCAAAATTGATCCGTTGCTTTATATCTTTCCTCAGCCAAGGATGAATAAGTTGGCTCAGAATGCATTTATCTCTTGGGTCCGTGCATACACAGCCCACCGAGGAGAGCTGAAGAGAATATTTATGGTGCAGAAACTTCACTTGGGGCATGTTGCCAAAAGCTTTGCCTTGAAGCAACAACCATCCTTGGTTGGAAAATCATTCCAAAAGCAATCAAACAAGAGGAAGAGGGATCAGAAGCAAAAAGGCCTGTCAAAAAAGAGGAAGATAACCGGCAAAACATGAATGCAAAATGTGAGGAAGATAATTGTAGGACATGGCAAATTGACAGACAGATGCTGAACTCTGTTGCAAACTATGGGCATGGTTACCAAAACAGATTTGGCTGCCATTTACTGCTTAAAACCAGTAGTTGGCAATTTGGTAACTGGCCATGAAGTTACAGAAAGAACAAGGGATGTTTCTGCATTTTTGTGTTCATCAGCAACTGATTGATGTGAAGCTTATGGATATGTCTCCTGATGATTATTTTTTACTCAAAAATCATACAAGTATAGATGAGTTCTGACTTGAGATTTATACAAGTATAGATGAGTTTTGACTTGAGACTTTGTATTAGATTTGATGATCGTATTTTTGCTACATAGAGATTGTTACTATTGCACTCTTCTAAATTTAGACGGCTACAATGGTCACTGGGGATTTTCGCAAGGCCTGAGTTAGTTTGGTTGTATTGTTCTGGTGACTTTTCCCCAACCAATGAATGCAAAATGAATTCCTTTGTTATTATGACAGCATTAATAAGTTTGTAAGTTGCATCATTTTCAGTCATTGCTTTGCGAATAAGCACCAATGAACACCGAACCCACCAGTTTTAGTAGCTAACCAATCGGTTAACTACCAAAGTTCAAACATTTGTTGATACTTGCAGATTTAGTTTCTTGGTCTAGGAATGGTGGAGAAGAGTAGACTGGATAATTGGGTTTCAAGTCCCCCCAGAGTCCAGACTAGTCCCTTGTCGAGCATATACTGACATTGCTTAAGGCAAAGATTAATTAAATTGTACAGGATGGGTGAACGAATCGAATGGATTCCTTTAACTAAGTCATATCATATCTGATTTCCTTCAGGTTATTTTCTTCCTTCTGCTTTGTCATTGATATAGTTTCAGCCTTCGTAGTAGTGGTATTTCGAGTATTTCTGTGCTTAAAATTAAATAAAATTTCCTGATCTTGACAACAGGGGAGAAAACGAAAACTTCTAAAAATGGTTTTCTAAATTGCTCAGTTGTCACAATGGAAAAATTGCCATCCCTTCAGTTTCAGTAAGATTTTCCTTCTTTTAGCACATTGAGAGAGACAATTACAAGTCATATCATATCATCTCCTCTTGCAAAAAATATTCTTAGTGCTGTTTTGCTGTATCATTATTCGACTTCTTCAAGTTTCCTTGAGACCATGATGCTCTGGAATGTCCAGTCTTGTATAACTCACTTGAACTACAATTTAAGGTTATAAAGACGATTCAGCGTTGCGAAGAAGCCCTTCACGGCCATTCATATCCAAGAAACCAGTAAGCGATCTTCTCTTGCTTCTATAACCTTTTCCCCTGATTCCCTTACTTCTATTACCTGAAAACACCATGAACATGACTATCACGAAACCAAAACCGGAAAGTGCCCATAAGACAATAACCCAGAATCTCAAAGAACTGAAGAGTCCGTCTGTTGTAGTAGGTACAGATGAATCCTGAGAATGTATTATTGGTACAGTGTTACTTTTAACAGCACCCTGAGAATGTATTATTGGTACAGTGTTACTTTTAACAGCACTACTTTCGTCGATTCTGCCAAATTTCCTTGAACTTACAGCTTCTTTTTCTGTATCTGAAATTGAGTTGGATAATGAGCTAGGGTCAGGGCAATTTTTCTTCTTATGATGCAGAAGAAGTGCTTCATTTAATGTCTTTGCACATTCTATGCTAAGTAGGTCTCTCTGTAAGATGTCCGCGTCAGTCTGGTTAATTGTTGAAGGATCAGGAGGATCCGGAAACTTAGCCCAGCATTTATTGACCACATCAGTATCTCTCCAGTTTGCCTTGTCAAAGCTCCAAGTCCCAACTTTAAATTCCAAGCCATAGTGGAAAACTCTGTAGTTAACACTAGGCTCAGGGATATATCCTGGGTATATTAATATCTCCCTGCTTATAATGTGCCGTAGTTGTAGCTGCATGTACAAGGAATAAGTGAATAAAAGGTAACAGAATTTTTTATTACTAGCGCAGAGTAAAACAGAACAAAAATGCTATTGATGTTTATATTCTCTGAAAGAACAATAAAAATAACTCAGTAGTGGACATTGAGCATGCACCCTTGTCATGATATGGAATACTTGCATATAGGACTTTTCTCTACAATATTTTTGGTATGTCCATATTACAGTATTACATCTACATATGGAAGGCATTTATTGGAAAGTGACATACCTCTGCTGCACCGAAAGAGTAACCATACATCTCACTTATCCAGCCAGATTCATATATATCTCCAGTGATATTTGTAGCATAATGAGCTTTGTCCGCCCGGACCTCCTCAGTTTTATGCAACCACAGCATAGCAAATTTTCGAAGATCTTCTATATGCATGATGATTACACCCCCAACCTTGTCGCAAGCATCAGGATGGCTTGTATGGAGTTGTGCAAGCACATTATCACAACCAATAAGGTAGCTGACATGCATAAATTTAATTATCAGCCCCAAATATCATTTCTTATGCAACTAAAAGCCCACAAGTGGCTCCATCACTTATCTCTCTCACGCACACATTCCTTATGCAGTATACACAAGCTCAAGGAAATTGAAACTTTTGACTTACTCATAGGGAGTTGAAACTGGATGGCCACGTGCTGCTTTGAACTCCCAGGGTGTGATTGGACCCCTCAAGATCATATCAGCATCAAGAATAACTATGAACTCAGCATCTATATTTGCATGATTAAGCCAGTGGACTACAGCAGCTGGTTTATTAATCGCCGGATACCTGACAAAGGCAAGACTTAGAATTGCATTCATTGGAATCTGTTTTCATCTTTTCGGACTCACCATGCCAATTAGGTTAAGGAAGGTGGCTGAACTGACTGATGCAATAACACAATCTCAGGCATACATGTAGGAAAGAACTGGTTTGGCATTTTAGGACAGCCACTCTGGGAAAATGCCAAAATGTAAAAAATTCTAGAGTTGCCCCTCCTAAATCTTTGCCTGACCAGCACTAACCTATTTTGCTCACAGAGTTGGATAAAGGTTTGTCAAACGTTGCCATTAAAAAAGTTCATAATTTGATTATATACCACTTTATGAGTGCGTTACCAGGCTTTTTAGCTAAAACAAAATCCTAGGATGGTTTACTTCAGAAACATAGATCCTCAACATTTTATTTAAAGCAGCATTTGACGTGACAGAAAATGAAAAGCAGACACCAAGGGTACACGCATTATGTCAATAATGAAAATGGTGACATGTATGTGTTGGAATTAACCTAGAAAGACCAGCAATGCAACTATTGAGAGCAAAAGAATAGATATGAAGATAACAAAATTTACCAATCGCCTGTTAGTGGATGTCGACTCATAGAAGGAACATAATGGGTGGGAGCCAGATCATGGCCTCTATACCGCCTTAATTCTTCATCTGTACAACTGAGAAGCCTTGTGATATTTCCAGGCTGGCCACTTAGGTGGAAACTATGCACGAGGCCCACAGTCTGCCAATCAAAATAAGGAGTACATTCTGTGGAAAATATGGTGTGGATTTTTGGATGAGGTCTCTGAGTTTCATCAATAACCTGCCGCTCTTTTGCAGCCTCCTTAGTTTTTATACTGTCAGGAGTAAGAAGTTTAGGCCGAGTTAATTCAGCAAAAGTTTTGCTCTTCAAAAAGCTCAGGTATTTTGACCATTTTGGTTTAGAGCATCCATCCGCAGCATGTTGCAATAAGAGACCTTCATTTAAAGTATTTATACACTCTATACTCAAAAACAGTCCTCGCCTTTTATTTGGATCAGCTTCCATATATTTTACCTGCAAAATGAAAGACCATATGTTTCAATATTACCAAATCC
Organism: Jatropha podagrica; assembly: GCA_947857235.1. NCBI lineage: Eukaryota > Viridiplantae > Streptophyta > Magnoliopsida > Malpighiales > Euphorbiaceae > Jatropha > Jatropha podagrica. The sequence goes on along the minus strand of CANUEP010119702.1, from coordinate 4,973 downwards.
AATATTTAGCGATATAATGCCAACATATTGAGAAAAAAAATTTGATATTTGATTTAAGATAATACTTGATATTGAAACAAGCATGAACAAGTGGTGCACTATCTGGTTAGGGCTATTCAAAAGCTGACCTTAACAACTTGACGTGAAAACTTTGAAAAGAAAGAAAGGACATGCATAGAATATGCTTTAAACACACTGAGCAATTTTCTTCAGAATACAAGCAGTTTCATTTGTTAAAAGACATTACCAATTTTTGCATCTTAGCTCATTTACCTCTCTAGGGTAAGGAGGCTCAGGGAAAAGCCGATCACAATCATAAACAATATCATCTTCATGGTGATTCAATTTACTGAAAGACCAATTTCCCACACTAAATGGCAAACCATAGTGAAGTAGAATAGGTTGAACGCCCTCTCTTGGAATATAGCCTGGGTAGATCATTAAGTCATCATTGATCTTGTGTCTTAGTCCAACCTGAAAATTAGCAACAACCAAATATAAACATAACAACCAAAATTTCTACTCCAGTAGGAACAAATAAGAACACAACTTTGCTCAGGGAACTAAAGAAACCGACTCACTTCTGCAGCACCAAATGAGTAGCCATACATCTCACTTATCCAACCTTGACCATAAATGTCGCCAGTTATATTGGTTGCCCAGTGGGCTTTATCTTCACGTACTTCTTCTGTCTTTGAAAGCCACATGGGTGCTAATGCTCGAAGATCATCTATATGCATGGCTAAAAGCCCGCCAACCTTGTCACAGAGTTCGGGGTGCTTTGAGTGCAATTGAGCCAGAATGTTGTCACATCCAACCAAGTACCTGAATGGAATTGATACATGATTGCAATTAATACAAGGAATATCTACAATATTTGCTTTAAAGGTTACAGGCAAGACATATTTATCACTCAAATTAGGCAATGAAATAACAATTTTGTAGATAAAACTCTAAGAATGTTCAAATACATCATCCAAACCAGGAAGAGACACTCCAATTCTAAATGATTTATGTCCCTCTGAAAAGCGTGCTTACTCCGAGCCAGAAGAATGCCAAGTGCAAAAAGTTTAGACAAAATATAATGCAGAAGCATACAATGTTACTGGCAGGGCGGCCACGAATAGTGGACAATGTACTATAGCAGGAAACTTGTTTATAACTATTGCTTAAGCACTCATCAAAGCAAACTCATTTTCAGTGCAAAACACCTTTGATTGAGATAAAAATTAGTACCCATAATAGGCTGCAACAGGCCTGCCTTTCTCTGCACCAAGTTTCCAAGGAATAATTGGACCTCTAATGACCATGTCTGCATCTAGAATGACAACCCAATCAACATTATCTGCATCTTTACTATGTTTCAACCAGTGAACAATTCCAGCAGGTTTGTTGATTGCAGGATACCTGAAAAAAAAAAGGTAGCACTTCATTTTTTTTTCCTGTAAATTGTAAGGAAACTCCAAAAGAGCTTCGACTTTCTTCTAAGTTTTAGAGAAAACATGTGTTTCAAATACAAGGAAGTAGAAATATAGCAAGATAACATGTACATTGGAACTTGGCAAAGACATGATGAGAACTAATTGAATATTGACTTAACAGCACATAATGAGTTTCAAAGTTAGACTTTGGGAAAGGACAAAATTAAAATACCAATGAGAAGGACCCAAAATGAAGAGAAGAATATAAGAATCAGGAAATAAAGATCTAAAAGTAAAAAAGAGGCTTAATTTCTTGTGATTTTGAGAGGTATTAAAGCTAAGAACAGCCATCTGACTTCCATCCATATTAGAAAAGTTAAAGCTAATTCTTAATGAAAAGATTGTGATGGTAATAGGACAGGAGCAACCACTTGTGAACATTGCAAATGAAGCGGATGTACAAAACAAAACAATACCAATCCACCCAGAAATAAGACGCAGCTAACTGTTTTGATCATGCTGTTTCATCCAAGAGTCTGTTATGTGGTCTAGTGTTGAACTGCACTGATGCATCATTAAAAAGCACAGATAGCTTTTGCACCTTTTATTTTATTCAAAATAAAATCCAACCAAATATTACATTCATGACAAATACTCCGACAGCCTCATTTATTTAGAAAAGCAAACAATGGCATTCAAACCTTCCCTGGCCTGTTCTCCTAATAAGTTCATGCTGTCCCAGGCAAAAGTAAAATGGAATACTAAAATGAAATTCGAACCAACTATAAATAAAAAGCTCATAGTGTTGATTTGACCAAATAAGCATTGAATATCTAAACAAAAAAGAAAGGTGCACATTTCAATAACCTCTAATCAAATCCCAATTTCAACGCAAAGAAACAACTGAATAACTTTTCACGTATGAAAACAAGTCATAAAGACAATGAAACCACCCAATTGATAATCGAACCACAATGATCACTCAACTTGAATTTTTAATACTACAGTAACAACTCGCAAATTACACGTAGATTTAAAAAAATGAAAAAGAAAAAAGAGACTGAGGCTCACCAGTCGCCAGTTCTGGGGTGTCTGCTCATGGAGGGCACCTCCAGAGTAGGAGCCAAATGCATACCTCTATAATTCTTCTTCTCCTCCTCCGTACAGCTCAGTAATCGGGTTATGGGTCCCGGTTGCCCGGCCTTCTTGAAACTATGCATGAGCCCCACCGTTTGCCAATCAAAGTAATTCTGACATTCCACTGAGAACAGAGTATGGATTCTGTATGGTGCTTCCTGACCCATTTCAGAACCCGACCCACTACCAACCCAAAACCCCAATTTCAACAAAACCAATATCAAAACCATGAATTTTGCCATCGTAGCTCAAATTCAAGGCCTGATTCGAAATGGGTTCCTCTCGAAGATCTAAATTTCATTGATCTTGACAGATATTCAAAAAGTCAAACACTGAAATACTTCTTTTTTTTTTTTCATCTAAACAAATAATAATACTTTAATAATGATTAGGTAGTAATGGTGAGTACAAGCTTAATGTTTGTAGTAATGATTGATAATACTTGCCGTTTAATAAAGAAGTAGTCAACTTTGTAATTGTCTTGATCAGTTATCTGTGTTAAGTTTTTGCAAATGGATCTGGAGTTGAATTCTTTTATTGCCGCCGCAGCCAGTAGCTACCGGTCCACCGGAGAGGAATAATTGAAACGACATCGCTTTGTCAGTTTGGTTCACGTGGGTTTTCTTTGAGTTTCTTTTTGCATATTGTTTATTATTATTATTATTATTATTATTATGAATCGGTATAGATACGTAGATATATTTTCTACTAATTTTTTAAATTAAAATTCAATTACAAATCGTGCATTTATATAAATTTTAACGATATAATTGTGTTAGGAATTTATTGTAAATATTTTTTTATTGTAATTAGGATGGCAAATGAATTAAACCATTTATTAGTTATTTAAAATATAAAAATTCACTTAAATTTATTATGTAAGTTCAAGGAACAAGAGGAGTTTAAATTTATTATCAAACTAGATAATGATTCGCGCAATGTGCAAATAAAAAGTTAAAGTAGTTTTATCTCGTAGGTAAAATAAAAAATTTCACAAAAGATCATTCGTCTTAAAATTTCTATCAAGCGACAACGCTTAATTTTAAAGTTCTTTCAACTCTCCAGTCATTTCACTAAAAAACATATTTGATGTTTAATTTTTTCATTTTCGATATACGATCCGATTCATTTTTGTGTTTCGCATCCCACTATTCTAATTAACCTGTCATCTAGAAGCTCACCAAAAGCTCTTACTCTATCCGTTTTTTTTAAATTGTTTTATTGGATTGAGATATCACAACATCTTTGCACGTTAAAAGGCATACATTATCCCTGCAACCACACAATCAATATAATAATTATCTAAATCTTTTGAAATAAATTAATAATTAAATATTTACACTCGGTGAAGATCTTCTAGGAGGCTAATAGCGTAGCAAATTCTCTTGCAACTTTTACTGTTGTGAATGGGTAATACCTTCTTTTATTTGATAATCCTGCTACTGGCACCTCTATATTACATCATGCTTACTCAATTGGTATAGCTTGGCCTTATGTTAATTAGTTTCTTGGGTATTTCTACTCCTTTCTAATTTAAAAAAAAAAAAATTGAAGAGGCCTAAAAATTGATAAAAGTAGATAATATTCAATGTAACATGACAAGAGGAAAACAATTAATTAAATAATATAAAATACTTTTATGCTCATTATGGCTACACCCATAGTCATACCTCTTTGACAAAAAAATAACAAATCAAGATGATAATCATATCTCTCATGTAGAAATTTAAATATTTTTTATCTACATAAAAAATTAAAATGTTTCAATAGACAAATATAAACTAATGTGAAATGGATTTACAATTCAATAATCAAAAAATCAAAACTAAATAACTAAACCAAATGTTACTCAGCCTAATGAAAACATTAAAATAATATTATAAAAACACAAAAAAATCGAAAGGGGCTTCACTTTTTTGCTCATAGTTCGTGCATGTGATTCCACTTTAAAAATATATATATAGAGAGAGAGAGGTATAAATTTAAAAATTTTTAAAAATTAAATTATCTTTAAAATTTTTTAATTCTTTTCAAATATGAAACTTAAATACTAAATATAATAAAATAGTTATTAAATTATATTAGAATTCAAAAATTGAGATTATCTAATTATTAATTTTAAATTAAAAAATATAACCGTCCAATCAAAATATAAAAAAATAAAAAACTCTTAAAAAAAGATAAAATAGAATGCTAAAAAAAAAATATCAACTAACGTCCTTTTGTATCAAGATTATACATATATTGAAATACCCCGAAATTTTTATTTCGAAATTATTTTCCATTTAAATTTAATCATTAAATTTTGTAGCCAATAATATTACGTCACGTAATATTTATTGGAACTGAAAAATCATTTTTGGTTCGCTCTAAATTTTTCGATAAAAAAACCGGATCAATTATTTTACCGAATTA
>CANUEP010119621.1:0-12453 GCA_947857235.1 Jatropha podagrica | reverse complement strand
CCACCGCCTCTTCTCCTTCTTCTTCTTTCTTTCTTCCTCTCCTTCTCCTTGCCGTTCGCTGTCTCCCTCTCTGCAACTGTCAGGCCACCAACTGCAGTGCCACAGGCCACCATCGCAGCTCCTCCTCCCTTCCACGAGCAGCAGCAGCAGCAGCTCCTCCTCGCCCAACTGTGACCCAGCTCTGCTCTGCCTCCCTCTGACGCGCGACCCAGCCCTGTTCTGCTCCTCTTCTCATCGCGCCACCATTTCCAGCGAGCTCCAGCAGCTCTGTCCTTCGCGTCGCGCCACAGCCAGCCACCTGCTCCTCCGCACGCGACCTTGGCAACAAGCTCAGCTTGCTTCCGGCCATCGCCTCCTCCTCCTCTGGTTCAAAAATTACCGGAAAATTGAGATTTTTGGGTATTGATTCTAGAATTTTATTTAGTTAAATTTTCAGTTAATTAATTTATTAATTTTAGAATATTTAGTTGAATAATTTTATTATTTAATGAGTTAATTATTTTGGTTGGTAAATTAATTGTGGATTATATTGTTTGGATGAATTTTTAATATTATGGTTAATTGATAGGATTTTGATTATTTGATATTGTTAGGTAATTGATTAGTTAAATTTTTAAAAATTATTAGGTAGTTAATTGATTATTTGGTTATAGGTTGAAATTATAAATTTTAATTTGAATTATGTAGGTTAAATTGATTTTAGGATATTAATTATTAAATTTGATATTTTGATTGATTGGTTTTATTAGTTTTGGTGATTGGTGAATTATTTATTGATTTTATATTATTGATGGATTTAATTATTTTTAGAAATAATATTGGTAGTTAATTAGTTAAATTGAATAATTATAGTGGTTAATTAATTATAGGAGGTTAAATTATTATTTGGTTAATTTTGTTATATTGAAGAGATATATTGTTAGAATTTTGGTGAATTATTGATTATTGAGTTATTAGTTAATTTCAGTATTTTTGATTAATTAATTAATTATGTAATTGATGCTTAATTGAGGATTTGGTAAATAAATTAATTAAAGATTTTTAATTAATTTAGAGAATTAGTAAATTAAATTAGTTAGTGTTAAGATTTTAAAATTTTGAAAATTACTATATTAAGGGTTCAATGGGTATATTTGAAGGAATTTTAGTTAATTGAGTATATTAGAGAGTAGAATTAATTAATTAGTAGATTAAATGATTATTATTAAAGATTTTATTCAGGTGATAATCAGAGTATTTGGTAGAATTACTAATGAATTATTATTATTATTGGTGTTAAATTATAATTTGGAGTATAAATATATTTTGTAGTGAAATATTTGGAATTGATATCTAGACTAGATACAAAATAAATGAATAAATTAATTGCTGATAAATAATAAGATTATATAGTGAATTAATAAAAATTTAGTTAGAAGAATAAAATAAACAGTTAAGTTTATTAAAATAATTTTTGTAATTAAGAGAGTCAGTATTTAATTATATTTTCTTATTATACGTGTTTTTTAGATCGACTGAGTTCCTCTACTGTCTCAAAACCCAGGACAGACTTGATATTATTCTATGGTTACTGTGAGTAATAATAAATGATGCACACCATCTTGCATACATGCATTTTATATGCATACCATATACTCCTTATATTATTATGAATCATTTCTTAATTCTATTGCTATATTGATATCATTCATTTTCCAAATATAATATCTCAGTTCTATAATCTTAGTCTTTGATATATAATATTTCGATTCTATAAATTTATATGTACGCCCTTGCTTACATTCATATGTTGCATTTATTGTATGGAATATATTTGTGAATAACTGTGATGTGAAATAATGTGCTTTTGTATTTGGGTGGAAATTGGGATGACGTGTGTCATTATGGGTCAGTGGCCAAGTATAGGGGATCGGCTCCCTATTATATATATTATTATAGAATTGGCCTGGGGCCAATAGGTGGATTTGTGACTTCACTGACTAATTTTCACATGTTGTGAATATTTGAATGTGATTTGTTTGAAGATATTGACGTATGACACGTGCTTGTGAAGTATACCCATGTATTTTACTGTGAAAGCATACTGCTTGAATGTATGAGTTTGCATTATTTATTATTATTCACTGAGTTTAGTGAAACTCACCCCCCTTCCATAAACATTTTTCAGGGAATAAAAGTACTGTTGGTTTGTGAGACTCCGCTTTTTTCTTCGCAGAGATTCAATCATGTTAGTATAAATTATCTGTTCATATTTGTGGATTTCCGCACTTTTTATTTAATTCTGCAGTTAGGATGTTTAAATAATATTTGATTATGTAAAAGGAAATATTCATGTGATTATAAATAAATTGTGAAGTATTTCCTTTTGAATATTTGGAGACTATATGATAGGAATAGTTCGATCATATTATGACAAATAAATATTGTATGAAAAAAAATATTTTTATTAAATAGATTTAGCCCAAGATGTGAACAGTCCTTAATATTAAGATTGAGTCAGAATTGTTAACTCTGATTATTATATGAATAATGTCATAATATGGACTTACTATTCCGTCAGTCAAATGATAATAGGAATGAATTTTGTATAGTTTAGGCTTACTACGGGCCTCGGGGACCTTAAAACTTACCTAGATCCTAATGCCGGTCCGGCCCACAGTTTTGGGTCGTGACAACTAGGTAAGTAATATTGTCATTATAATCAAAGCTACTATTATAAATTTATATGCTACGCTCATTTCTTTTTTCTTTTTTTTTTTACCAGCAGTAAAAAGTTGTATATAAATATTGATTAGGGTGAAGGGTAAAATGTTGAAAATTGAGTGATGACTTGATTTTATTTTTGGGCATTTATTAAAGTTCTAAGAATATGCATTTATAAATTAGAGACTAAATGATTACATCTAAAGATTATGTTAAATTTTATTTTGAGACTATTTTATTATAAATAAAATAAAATAAAGTACATAAATAATATCATTATAAGTAGTTTGTGTGACAAAGTTCAATATAAATTAATCAATTATATTTATTTTAATTTAAACAAAACTTGTGCTTTAATCTTATATATATTAAAAAATTAAATGATTAAAGATATATAATGAGCATCGTCAATATGTCATAAAAAAGGCTCGTATATTAAAAGTGTTTAATATAATCTATGAATTGTAGCTTAATTAGCAATGCAAACTCAACATGTAAGAAAAGTTATTAGATTTTATGTCCTTCAAGTGTACCTGCAGGAAGGAATGGAGAACCTTAACTATGATTAAGGCTCAAACCGGATCAGACAGTCCCGATAATGGGTCCGCATATTAGTGGTAAATTAAGATTAGTTAATATATTAAGGAATATAACTCACATTTTTGTTTTGTTAGAAGTATGAGTAAATAAAACTTCTCATTTGAATAATTTATCATCTCTCTCATGATTTATCATTTTCTTTCCCATACATCAAATGCCATAGTTATTGAAATTTGGAAGCAACTCAATTCTTTTTTAGTGAGTTAGAAAATAATTCACGAAAAGACCATTCCCAATTCTACAAAAATTTTGATTTTCTTTATATAAATAAAATAGAGAGAATATTTTTTATTATATTATTAGAAAAATTAAAACTATTAATTTATAAGGTGGGTTGGCCGCTTGAAAGAGGTGCACAGCCGCCCCGCAAAGCGTGACGCTGTACAAAAAGATTCATCACCCAATCCGTGCGATGTGCGTTGGTTGTGTCAGACAATAACTACCGTTCCTTCTTTTCCCATGCTTCACCGAAATTTGTTTTAAATAAAAGTTAGATAACTTTATTTATAAAAAATAAAAAATTACCCTTTTCTTATACAATTCTAAAAATAATATAAAAATTACATTTTAAATAAATTTCAAATTTTAGGTATTGATAATAATTTTTTAAATAGCAAAATGCAAAATGCTACTTAAAATATTATTTGATAATATAGTGTTTGTATTAATTTTTAGAGATTATAATAAAATTTTATAAAAAGTTAACTAATTTTTATAAATTATGATAACATTTTATGATAGCATTTCAAACAACTATCAAAATAGTTAATTTACTAAATAGATTTATTTATTTCGCCGAATAAACTCTAAGGGTCTATTCGGCAATACTAGCTATTGGAGTAGCTGTTACCTATTTTCGTAACTTTTAGTTGTTTTAATAGTTATTAACTGTTAGATGTTAATTGTTAGTTATTTTTACAGTGGTTCAGTCAAAATAGATGTTTGATTTGTTATTATAATTAAAATGAGAAAAAAAAAGACATTAGAATGTTGATTTAAAATTTAAAATTATGGTCATATATATATATATAAAACAAGTCTTCTGTTTTTTTAAATTATTATCATATTTTTATTTATTTTTTATTCCAATTTTTTCTATAACAAAAAATTATTTCTTATTAAATTAAAATGAAAAGACAAGAATTTTTTTTCCAAATGTTATTTGATCTTGACAGCATGCTGTTGTCCTTGTTTGAAGACAATAAAAATAAAGTAATTGAATAATTAAAATCACATATATTTTTTTGAGATCTCACATTTAATATATTATTTCACTTAATTCTCATTTGATTTGATCTTTATATTAATTTTATTCTAAACTTTAACTTTTTATTGCAATTTTACTCTAATTTGATATTAATACAAATTTTACCCTGAATTTTAATTTTTTATTACAATATCACTCTAAATTATAATTAAGATTTAAATAATAAATAAAGAATAGATTCACTTTTAAATTTCTGCTTAAATTAATTTAATATATTTACGTGAATGAGAAAGTTTATATTAGTAGTGAAAATAATATCTATTATTTTAATATTTTTAAATTCTTTAATTGATTGATAATAAATAATATTTAAAAAAATTAATTATTTGATACATTAACTTCTTTTTAAAATAGAATATAATTTTTATGATGGTTGATTTTAATATAAATTTTAAAATAATTATAAAATCTAAAACAAATCTATTATCAATTTATTTGGCTCATACACTATTAGAAATTGTAAAATTGTAACATTATTTTATTAAAATAAGATATAAGATATAATTATATTCTAATTTTTTTAAAAAAGCATTTACGTATCAAATTTAATTTTTAAATATTATTTATAATCGGTCAAAGAAATAATTTAAAAATATTAAAAATAATAATATTTTATTATTAATTTAAAGCCCAAAGTCGAGAGTAAAGTTATTTTTCATTTATAATTTAAATTTTGATTATTATTTGGGTGCTTTTGCAATAAAATTTCAAAGTTCAGAATAAAATTGATATAAAAGTCAAATTAGAGTGACATGCAATAAAATTTTAAGTTCGGATGAAATTAACATAAGAGTTAAATCGGTGTGAAATTGTAATAAAATTTAAAATTGAGAGTGAAACAATATATTAGGCCAAAATTTAATAGAAAGAAATTAAATAAATAACAAGAGTACCAAATTCAAAGGAGTATTATTGCAAATAGAATTATAAGTTTTAAGAATAGAAAAAAATAAAACAAATAAATAATACTGTCAGAAAATAAAATTTGAAACACTAGGATTTAGACTGTGTCCGGCAATAATTTTTTGAGTAGCTTTAAGAATTTTGATTAGTCAAAACGATGAATGCTACTTACAAAGTTGTTCGGTAACATAATTTTTGGAGTTTTTAGAGATTATGGTAACTTTTTATGAAAAATTAACTCATATAACGTTTAACCTATAGCGTTTTATAAAATGCTAGTCAAATAGTTAACAACTAAACGTTACTAAAACAACTAAAAGCTTTCAAAACAACTAATTTTACTGAACATACTCTTAACGGTTAATGAAACACTTCTTAATCTAATTAATAGATATAAATATTAAGTTACCGAACAATCTAATCGATAAATACAGTATTTTGACTCTGTCTCTAAAATATTATTGTGACTCTAAGCGGTTAAAAAACTAAAAAGAAAAGAAAAGCCCGTTCACTTTTAAAATACTTTATGAATTATTAAAGATATATTTGACTTTACATACATAATCTTGTCTAAAAATATTTTTATATATTAAAATTAATCATTATATTAATGTTAAAATACATACAAAACTTTAACAAATTTAAAACTATAAATACTATAATTTAAAATTAGAAGCATCATTATAAACGTGTAGTCAATACCAAAGTGTAAAATTGAGACTGCCAATTCTTTTTTCTCACTTTCAATTTGACAATTATAATTTAGGAATTTCTATAATAATTAAAATTCACCTCCTTATTATTTATTTATATTGTCATTCAAGCCGCGTCCTACTTGTTGGTCCTTATGGTCTCTCTCTCCATTCGTTAAGGTTTCTTGCCCATGTTTCTCTGAACTCAGACACAGGAAGTGAAGTGGACTCATCTGTAATCATCACCTTCTCAACTTGCTCTTTCCGTATTTTATCAACTTTCAATCTTTGACTGCACAAAGACCTTGTACACCCATCTCCATAGTTTTTTTTGCAGTCAAATTCCATCGCCACCTGTGTAAGTTGAGGATCGTATTAAAACTTAATGACTTAAATTCCTCATTTTCTTTTCCCTCTCTGAAGAGCTAATAGCTTACAGTTCTTGATAATATTTCTAAATAAATATCAATAATCTTGTATCTTTTCTGGGTCCTGTGTTTGCTTTCGGTTTCTTGAATTGACTTTCCATTTGTCTTCTGCTAATTTTGAACTCTTTTATACTTAATTCTTGCCTTTATGCCGGGTTTAGTTTATCTAAAATATGCTTACCTAACGTTCTTTTTGGTCCAATTGACTGGTGGGTAGTTTTCTAGCTTACTTGCTTGTTTCTTTGTTTGTCTGGTTAAATATATTCTTTATATAGTATTTAGAACTTCAATTCCGGTTCTCTTTGAACTTTTGACATCTGCCCACTTTTATCTCTGCAAATGTTCATTTATTTTACTTGGAAAGTTCAAGAATTCAAATTCAGAGGATTGTGGTTGACGTTTTCTAGGAAAATCCTATTTTCATAGGTTTTGCTAGATTGTTAGGATTGTGGGGAGGGTTGTCAAAAGCGTTTTTGAGTTGAGGGTTTACTGAGTCGTACTATGTGATTTTGTGTTTTCGGCGTAAAAGCCTTTGAGAAGTAGAGAATTAGCACTTTAGGGAACTGTTGGTGAAGGGTTTAAGATTTGTGGGTTCTGCTAGGTTGTTATTGTGAAACAGTTTTTGGCTGTAACTTTTGGGAAGTTTGAGAACTGAGAAATTGAGAATTGTTGTTAGAGGGAGTTAGAATCATTGGTCCTGGAAATTTTCTTGTTGATGTGATTAACTTTAGGCATTTTGAATTTTGAGAGTTTTGGATTTGGATTTGTGAATTAGATTAGTGCACCGCTTTATAGGATTTGGTGACATTTTCTTGTTGGTCAGTATCTTTTGCATTTCACTGCTGAAGTAAGGACTTTGTATTGGGAATTGAAAAGTAGTTGGTTATTATTTTGTGGTAGATAGGTTGTGGAGGCTGTGCATTTGATGAAATGGGGAGTAATGGGGTTGATCATCCATTGAGTAATTCAGAAGAGGAAGGGCTTAGTAGCAGCCAGGAACTTTATATGAGCTTTGAGCAGGTTGGTGGTGTTGACACTTCAGTAATTGTAGATTACGTGTCTTCAGGTGAACAATTTGAAGCAGGTTCTCCTCAAGAAACAAAAAAGCGGGAAACAAAGTCGGGAATGACAAAAGCTGGTCAGCTTCATGAAGCACAGAAATCAGTGACAGATTCTGCGCAGCAGCCATCTGTTCAAGAGATTTTAGAATCAAAAAAGCCAATTGCCGCCTCTTTCCCTCAACGAGGTTTGTACTCATCAACTCAAGCTAGTTTCCTTAAACTTGGCAGTAAACTCTTGGTTATATCAATAAACTTTTATGGTTGAAAGCAACAATGTAGTCCACTGAATCTAATGACCAGGGTGGGGTATGCAAATCCTTCTTGTTATGTGAAAGTGTATCAATACTGAATTACTGGATTGCAAAACTTTAACCTTGTTGCTCATGGTTCATTAATAATTGTTTTTTGAGAAACCCTAGCTTTGGAAAGACGGAATTTGATTTTCAATCCCAGGACCAACTTGCATTTTATGCTATCTAGATTTTTGCTGCAGCAATATACCTTTATTCCTTCAGTTTTGAAAATTTATTTATCTAATTATCTTGGTTAACCCATTTCATATGGAATTGCTGGAGTTTAGGCTCACCTAACAGTTTGTTTTCTGGTTCATTGGTTCCCAAAATTTGTGGTCAGGCAATAGGGTTGTTATGTGGGAATAGACTAGAAGCATAAATTATATAACTGAAATAGATTATATATATGTCATGTACCCACGAATGTGCTATGTACACATGGTATGCTTGCAATGTGGTTCTTTGAAATAAACATAGGTTTGAAGGTGCATTTCTCAAACTGCCTAATTTCAGTCATAAAGTGGATGTGGCAGCTTTTGTCACATGCCTTGCATGTAATATCTCACTTGCTTAGTTGTGTTGAAAGGAAAATACTTCTTCCTGAAATCAATTTCAGTAAGTTCTCATTAATTTATTGATTTCTCTGTCTCTCAACGCCATTAAGATTGAATTTCCACTCAATTTTCGCATATCGGAATGCTTCATAAAATTTGATTTTATTAAAGAAAAAATGCAGAAGTGATCTGTTATGGTTATTTAAAGGAAAAAGGAAATTGAGATTCATCCTAAACTAAAATAAAATGAATTATCATATGGTAAGAATTTGGATTTTATAAATCTCATCCAAATGAGAATCCAACAGCCATGAAATAAGAAATTTGAAGCATTATAAAGAACGGTAGGAACACAGTGAACTACCAACATGCATCTTTCTCATATCCCTCGTGTTTCTGTTTTTCTTATTTCCTATAAGTTAGAATAAAATTTTTCTCCATGTTCTTTTCATTGTGGGGACGATTTTTCCAAGTCAGAGTTTGTATTTGGCATACTGAAGTTCTCTCACAAACATTTAACCTTTCATGTATGAGTTTGTTTGATATGTTCTCTGACATCAAAGCATCTGATCTTGAAGGCTTGAATCACTGTGTTACTGCCCCTGTTGGTACTGATAGACATCCTCTGCTCGATGACTCTGGTAAATTTACATTCTATAGATCCATGACAGAGAAGAAGACTCCAAGGCATGAGCTAAAATTGGATAGACTATCAGAGCATGAAAAGGTAAATTTAGCGGTATCTGCAAGTTTCCTAGCATGTATCTGACCATTATTTTTCCTTTGCATGTTCACAAGGTATGTAGGAGATGCTCTCTGGTTTATAGGCAATGGAATTCGGCTAGTTCCTATATGTTGATGAGTCATTGCCTATGCAATGTCATATTCATTTCCTTATTGCATTCCGCACCATTTTAAGGCCTACTATGGAAACAAAAGTAAATATAGCATACATTTTTCTCACATATCATTATTTCATAACACAGCAGCTAATCCCACTGGGCCTATCATTATTTTAACTAGCCTATATATTTATTTCCTCTGTGGCATCTAGTGCTAGGTTTCTGTGGCAATTTGAAGAACCAACCATTTATGAGGGTCTTGGTTCAGTAAAAAATTTCATTCTCCACTTTGCCCAAAGCTTCTATTGGTTCAGGTACTGTCTTCTTCTTACTAATCATGTTTCTTTCTTGTAATGTCTTCAGCACAAACTAATCATTGAGCTAGTCAAAATCCAAAATGATGGAACAGTTGAAGTTGATATAGCCAAAAGTTCACCTGTTGCATCTGAATTATTAGAGCTTCATTCAGTTGAAGGGGCAGGGGCATCCTTCTATAGCAGCACTGAATCTTTCAATAAATCAATTCCAAGGTTGAAAATTGCCATTCTTGTCGTTGGAACAAGAGGAGATGTGCAGCCATTTCTAGCTATGGCTAAGAGACTTCAGGCATGTTCATAATAATTTGTTGACTACGTTGGTCACTGTTTTTGCTATGCCATTTATGTCCTCTGCAATCATCTCCATGTTTGTGTGTTCAGAGCATTCATTTCTAATTTTCTACGTTGGAACATCTTGTTCTTTCTTCAACAATTTAGTGGGTCTCTCAATAGGATTCAAACCTAGATGAAGTTCTAACGATCTGTCAATTGAATTCCTCTTTTGTGGACTTTTTATGATCTTTAATTCATTATTACATTATTAGGAATCATAAATATAGATATCCAGACCATGTGTGTCCAGCTCCTTACATTCTAGCCATTTTTTAATATATGGTTATATAAACCTTGATAAATATTAATTTGAAGTACATTTAACAATCCAATGTTCAATTGCAGGAATTTGGTCATCGTGTTAGGTTGGCAACTCATGCTAACTTTAGAAGTTTCGTAAGGTCAGCTGGTGTGGAATTTTATCCCTTGGGTGGTGATCCGCGGGTTTTGGCAGGATGTAAGAGGTCCCTAATCTTTGAATGTCCTTTATATTCTGTTTCATTGCAATTCAATGTCTTTTGGGTGGCCAGCCTGTTTGGGATCCTAATGTTTACTTTTTATACTCTTTTTATTTTTAAGTTTTCTGTAGCTTCTTGAAAGCGATGGAAAAATGCATTAGAATATAGTTAGAATGTATGCTTCACTATATAATTATGTTTTAAAGCATTAATTGATTGCCCATTGCTGCAAATTATGATCTCCTCTCTTTGAACTTACATTGCCCTCCTATATCTCGCATCTTTTTAAGACACCCTTGTATGTCCTATATAATCAATACTCTTTCATCTCCTTCTTCCTTCCTAAATTTCTTTAAAATTGTTTGCATTATAATGCTAAAAAGAATTGACTTTAAATTTCAGATATGGCAAGAAATAAAGGCCTCATCCCATCTGCACCTGGTGAAATAGGCATACAAAGGAAGCAGCTGAAAGCCATTATTGAGTCTCTTCTTCCAGCATGCACAGAACCGGATATAGAAACTGGTGCACCTTTTAGAGCCCAGGCAATCATTGCAAACCCGCCTGCTTATGGTGAGTTAATACAAACTGAAGATGCTCACCATATTGTTCTAAAATCATATATTTTCTTCATCTTTTCCACCCTTGTCAAAGAATGCTTGATTCTTGTTGCTTCAGCTTCTGGACAATTCCCATTATTGTTTAGTACATTTCAAAAATTTATTCTGGGAGGCCTAATGTAAACTTTAGCAGTCCGCTTCATGACCCTTCTTACATTATTATTTGTAAAGATGGCACTACTACTATTAAAAGACTTTGTGACACATAAACTATCATCAATTTGTTCCATATTAGGTTCTGCTTTTGATATTGGAGCATGTATTAAAGATCAGATCAATATTAATGCTTCCTACTTTGAAGATTGACTGGACTGGAATAAAATTTTAGTGCTTTGGAAAATGTCTGGAAGCATTTATTTGGACCGAAGCTTGTAGACATTAGTTTAGAACCAGATTTCTGTTCCAAAAGTAAAGCTATCGAACATATAGTTGAACAAGATTGAAACCTTGAATTTTGCGGACTTTGAAGGATTGATTGCTCTAATGTAAATTTTGTGTTTGTTTAAGATGTATGAATGGTTTTAGTCGCATGATAATAATTTAGAAATTATGTGTCTGTCGGTCTGGTTGTGTGGATTGGAAAGGAAGAGAGAAAGAGAGGAATATGCATGACTGGTATGGACCAAAGTGAGAAAATGAAATGCTAAAAACCATAGAAGGAAAGGAGAAAGGATGTCATGAAAAAGAATTTGATAAATCTGTTATCTTTGAAAAGTGGAATCTCTCAGAAACTATTCTTTATGCAATAGAAAAGGGTCAAAATCAAGATAATAGTTTACATCAGAGCGTGGGAAAAAATTCCTTCTGGTGTTATGATATCTTTACATTAGAATCTAATTGTAGTTTGTGTTGCAGGACATGTGCATGTTGCTGAAGCTCTTGGGATCCCGATTCATATTTTTTTCACAATGCCTTGGACGTGAGTATTAATTGAAAATTACCACATGGGAATCTGAAAAAATAAATGATTCATTCGAAATTTTAGATATTTTAAAGTAAAATCATCCTTATTGCTTGGAAAATGTTAAAAAATGGATTAGAAGAGAGCCATTTAAATTTTAATCAAAGCTTGCTGCAAAGGGTTTCCACTAGTTTATCAGAATTGCCTGCTTGATTGTTTGAGTTTTACTTTGATGTGTGTTCCCTACTAGGCAAATGTTTTCCCATTATTGAACATGTGGTCTTGTGAGTCAAGGAGAATTGCATGGATCTTGGACAAACAACCTGAAACTCGATGGAATTGCAGCTTACATGCAGGAACACTTTTTTTTGTTACATTTTATTTGATTTTCTTTTTTTTCTTTTTTTTTTTCTTTTTGGGGGGGGGGGGGGGGGGGTGGGGGGGGGTTAAAGGGTTATGGGGGTATATTTTAAACCAAAAA